>OX421941.2:22837617-22850117 GCA_949128155.2 Xanthia icteritia
AATGATTAAAGTCGTTCATTTTTACTTTTATTTATGTCAGTCCTGTTTTAGGAAGTGGAAAGTTCCTGGAAGCAATTGCCTCGTTAAATGTGCCTATTTTTGCGTATCTATTAATTTTTAAGACAGCATCTTACATAACTACCTTATAACTTATCAGCTTATTTCTCTATATTATTTTTGTTTTTCTTTTTTATTTGTTTTTGTCCATTTATGAGTCTACTTATGCTAATACCTATAATATTTAATATCTTTTCCTTAATCTATACTATATTTATAATATGCCTATGCTAATATATAAACAATATATCATATAGACATAATTTCATAATCTACTTGCTTACATTTATTTCCTATCTTATGTGTTCTAGCTACTAATTTTACATTAAATTTTCTGTATTTACTATCTAAAAATCCTGGCAGACTCACATCTGCTATTTGAAGTACTTGCTTTCCTCTAGGGTATTTACAAGCCTCGAACGATACTGCCACTACTTCGTAATTATAATTTTGTTTTGGTTTCAGGTACTGATTGACGACCTGCGCACTCCAGACTGGTGGGTCAACGGGCTCGTTAGACCACAACGGTAAGGTAAGTTTGTCGCTAATTTTTGCTATATTTCCTGTGTTAATATTTTCGAATAAACTAATTTCTAAATCTATTTTGTAGTTAACTGTGTCAAGTTTTGAAGTGTTTAATTTGAAGTCGGCTTTTAATTGGGCCAATTTCTCATGAAGTTGGCTCCAATTCGCTTGTGTTGTGTTATAATTTGTTGAGGTTCTAAAAATGTATGTTGTATTAAGCTTTTGTAGGTTAATTTTGAAAGCAATACCGTTGCGGTCTGTTCGGGTCTTACTTCCGGGAAAGGCTGGCTGCACCTTAGCAGTACGCTACCGAAAGGCGTGCCAACGCATCCCATTTTAGACGTACCGGGCACTCGTTGTCGAAAGCGTTGTGACCAGTCTTTTCTATTTTGGCCAATGTGCAGTTGTGACACTTTGGAGCCTCCTCCGCCAGACGTGACGGACAATCAGCTCTCATGTGGGGGTCACCGCAGTGGATGCAGAGGTCGGCGGGCTGCGTGCACAGTTTACGGCTGTGGCCAAAGCACAGACAGCGAGTGCATTGCACCAGTGGTGACTGGTCCTGCACTCGCACTCGCTGTAGGTCAATGTGCACTCGACCCGCCAATGTCAGCCTCTGCCACACCGCAGGGGACACCTGCAAGATGACGTGACACATGTGGGGGTTCCTCGTCTTGCGACGGTACTTCACCCCCAATCTCAAATCCTCCGCAGGCATGTCTCCTATCAGGTGGGTGTTTTGCCTTTGCAGGGCTTGGATAACCTCCACATCCGAGTGGCAGGAGAGGACGTCCTTAATGATTACTAGTGGATCTTTGTTTCTCATTTCTTCAACCACTAGACTACCCGCTTTCCTAATTCTTTCTGTCACTCTGGTCATCTCTTCCTTGGTCTTGAACCCAACCACAACCTTCTGGTCCCTCGCCTTTCGCAGCCGTTCTACCCTAGTGCCCTCATTTCTGGCATCAACCGCGGTTCTCAGCTTCTCAATAACCTCTTCACCGGTGTCCTGATCATTGACAGATGATACGACCACCGAGTGAAGAGGCCCTTGGACGTGCTGCTTTGTGCCGGCGGCTATCTCTGCGAAAGTCGGACCCTGGGCTGCAACGTAGCGAGGGGCCTGCTGGAGATGCACCGACAGAGCCTGGGTATGCTCTTGGCACTCCTCCAATGCCTGTTTGTGTTCTTTGAGACCTGCCACAAGGCTCTTCATCAGCTCCGTCGGCTCATCCGTGGTCAGGCTCAATGGTACGACTGTCGATGTTGCTGCTGGTATCACCGCAGGTGCGGGTGCGACAGGAGATTTGTTTCGCTCTGACTCTTTAACGAGTTCATAGAGCCTGTTGATGGCGTCGAGTACCGCCGTCTTAATTTCAGTCTTGAGGTTGCGAGAGTTGCCCAAATGAAGCTTAGCTTTATTTAGGCAAGCTCTCGCCTCCGCTGTGAGACTGGGGTACCCGGGCTCAGTCCTCTTTGGCGGTCTTGCGGTGTCCATGTGTCCCCGGCGCGTCTCCAGAGTGCTGGTGGCAGGTGGTGTGGCGTCACGTTTTGGGTTGACCGGGGACTTTGCCTGGGGCTCAGCTTTCCCGGCCTCCCATTCCCCGATGCTACGCCTCACGCTGGGAAGCGAGGGTCCAGCCTTCTCCGTTGAACGCGGCGAGCCCCTAGAACCCGACGAGCTTACGTCTTTGGCCGGTGTACGTAACATGATGTTGACTTTAGTAAAAGTGTTATTGATAAAAATAAAAGGCCAGTCAGAGGACACTGATGTTACTTCTGAGTCCCTGTAAAGGGGGGACAAGCACAAAAAGCAACCAAAACTAATTTAAAATAAAGTTGTCCTACGGTCGGACGACCATACGGTCACTATTAAGTAGTAAAATTAAAGAGCTCCGTCAAGACACCTTGTTTTAGGCCTGGTCTTAATTAAGGGGACCAAGATGTAAATAAAGGAGAAATAAATTAAATTTTTATATTTTGCCAAGAACTGAAAAGTTTACCTGGCTAGTGACAAAAGGGAGGGCGGGGGGGCAATTTTTTGCGGTTCTAAGTACGCTAGGCGCACGTGCGAGGTGTCAAAAGACGCGTCTCCGCGCGGGCTAGCGAGTTATGTGATTACTGAAATTTCAGCTGAACAAAAATTTTGACTTTTGGACAAAAAACGTATTTTTCGACCGAAATGTATGTGAAAACCGGGAATTACGACTACCAAACGGGACTCGAGCTCGCGGAACGCGCACCAGAATACAGGTAAGGCAGGTAATTATCTATTGAAACTAAGATCTGAAATGATTTTGAAGAAAATATTTTGAGATAAAATTAAATTTAGATTTTCGTAAAGAAAATGTTGAAATTTTTTTCTAAGTCCCAGAACGAAAAAATATTTTCGTGTTATTGTCAATTTTAAATAGTCAGATAGTAGGACGGAGCCTATAAAAGATCAAATCAGCTGAAAACAGCTTCGAAATGCGTCACCTGGATGCAAAGTTATAACGGTTTTATGAAATTGCTGTATACCTAAGGTGGATTTCGTCAGTTAATGAATTTATTGATACAAATTATTTTTTGCGGTTCTAAGTACGCTAGGCGCACGTGCGAGGTGTCAAAAGACGCGTCTCCGCGCGGGCTAGCGAGTTATGTGATTACTGAAATTTCAGCTGAACAAAAATTTTGACTTTTGGACAAAAAACGTATTTTTCGACCGAAATGTATGTGAAAACCGGGAATTACGACTACCAAACGGGACTCGAGCTCGCGGAACGCGCACCAGAATACAGGTAAGGCAGGTAATTATCTATTGAAACTAAGATCTGAAATGATTTTGAAGAAAATATTTTGAGATAAAATTAAATTTAGATTTTCGTAAAGAAAATGTTGAAATTTTTTCTAAGTCCCAGAACGAAAAAATATTTTCGTGTTATTGTCAATTTTAAATAGTCAGATAGTAGGACGGAGCCTATAAAAGATCAAATCAGCTGAAAACAGCTTCGAAATGCGTCACCTGGATGCAAAGTTATGGTTAGGTTAGGTTAGGTTAGGTTAGGTTAGGTTAGGTTAGGTTAGGTTAGGTTAGGTTAGGTTAGGTTAGGTTAGGTTAGGTTAGGTTAGGTTAGGTTAGGTTAGGTTAGGTTAGGTTAGGTTAGGTTAGGTTAGGTTAGGTTAGGTTAGGTTAGGTTAGGTTAGGTTAGGTTAGGTTAGGTTAGGTTAGGTTAGGTTAGGTTAGGTTTTTTTTTTTTTTTTTTTTTTTTTTTTTTTTTTTGTTTTAGCAGGAGTGGGAAATCCTCATGGACGCCCAGACTGCCTCACTGGTGAGCCAGTCTGGGCAGTGCCGGACTCTTACCGGCTAAAACCCACTCCTGCCTTTGCTCAGTGTCCCTCTGACATGATCAGAGACCTTATTTCACAGTAGTTCTGATTCTATTCGTTCTTAAAATTAGTCCCGCTTTATGAAATGGAGAGTTCCCTGCAAACATTCGCAACCCTTATTGCTACTTTCCAAAAGAATATCTTTATTTTAGTAGTTCTAATGTTTCCTATCTACTTACAGCTACATCTTACAGTACTTTCTAATTTATCTTTATTTTTATTTATTTTTTGTATTTTTTGTTTTTGATTCTACCAATGCTAATACTTATAATGTTTTTATCTATATCTTAATCTCTACTATATTTTTAAGTATGGCTATTCTAATATATATACAATATATCATATAGACATAATTTCTTAATCTACATATTTTGTTACGTTTATTTCTACAACTACTACTTTTTACTATTAAATTAATATAATATGTTTGTCCTTGTTTAATTCTTTTTAATCCTGGTAGACTCATAACTGCTATTATAAATAAATTTGTCGCTTCTAAATTGTCCAGTTTCTCTCTGAGGCACTTCCTCCTCTCTACCTTTATTTTCACACTTTTTTGCTTATGATTCCCTGTTGGTTTCGAAATATGCGTACTCCGCACCAGTGCAGCGCCTCGGATGCAGCTTCTTAAGGAGTTGTCTTGCTTCTCCGTAACAACAAGCACGTTTGACCACAACGGTAAGGTGAGTTTGTCTCTAATTTTGGATGAGTTTAATTTGGTACCTGCTGTTAATTGGGTCAATTTCTCACGAAGTTGACTCCAATTTGCTTGTTTTTTATGGTAATTTCTTTTGTTTCTAAAATTTTTTGTTGTTTTGAATTTTTTGACATAGATTTTGAATACAATACCGTTGTGGTTCTTACTTCCGGGAGACGCTGGATGGCCCTCAGCAATACGCCACCGACAGGCGCGCCAACGCGTCCCATTTAAGGCGTATCGGGCACTCGCTGGCGAAGGCGTTGTGGTCACTCCTGTCTCCTTTGGCCGATACACAGTTGTGACATTTTGGTGCTTCCTCTGCCATCCGTGATGGGCAATCAGCTCGCAAGTGAGGGTCACCACAATGAGAGCAGAGGTCGGCGGGCTGTGTGCAAAGTTTACGGCTGTGACCGTAGCGCAGACAGCGAGTGCACTGAACCAGTGGTGACTGGTCCTGCACTCGCACTCGTTGTAGGTCAATGTGCACACGACCCGCCATAATCAGCCTCTGCCACACTAAAGGGGACACCTGCAGGATGACGTGGCCCATGTGGGGGTTCCTCGTCCTTCGACGGTACTTCACCCCCAACCTTACGTCCTCCTTAGGAATGTCCCCGATCAGGTGGGTGTTTTGCCGTTGGAGAGCCTGGGTAATCTCCACATCTGTGTGGCAGGAGAGGACGTCCTTAATGATGATAAGAGGATCTTTGTTCTTCACCTCTTCTACCACCAGATTACCGGCTCTCCGTATCCGTTCGGTTACCTGTACCATCTCTGCCCTGTTCTTGAAACCGATTACCACCTTTTGGTCTCTCGCCTTGCGCAGCCGTTCGACCCTGGTGCCTTCGTTTCTGGCATCGACCGCCGTCCTAAGCTTCTCAATAACCTCTTCACCGGTGTCCTGATCATTGACCGATGATACGACCACCGAGTGAAGAGGCTCTTGGATGTTCTGCTTCGGACCGACGGCGGCCATCTCCGCGAACGTCGGACCCTGGCCCGCGACGTAGCGTGGGGCCTGCTGAAGATGCTCCGACAGAGCCCGGGTATCCTGTTGGCACTCCTGCAATGTCTGCTTGTGCTCTTTAAGGCCCTCTATAAGGCTCTGCATTAGCTCCGTCGGTTCTTCCGTTGTCGGCTTGGGCTCCTTTCGGGTTTCAACTTTACCCCCCTCTTCGACTCCCCTCTGATTTTCGAATTCGGCTTCTTTCACCAGCTGGTAAAGTCTTTCCACGGCTTTTGTTATCTCATCTTTTATCTCTTTTTTCAGGTTTCGAGAGCTTAAAAGTTGTATTTTAGCTTTGGAGAGACACGCCTTTGCCTCCGTGGTTCGGTTTAAGTATCTCACGGGTGGTGCTACTCGCGGCGAGCTCTCTTCAATCCCCTCCGGTTTATTTTGTCTGTCAACCTTACTCTGTTGTGCGAGCATTGCTTTAGGTTTGATATTTGGGGGAGTAGCCAGTGGAGCATTCCTTGGAGGCGTTGGTGTTTTGAGAGGCTGTCCAGAACTTGGTCTTTCAGCCTCCCACTCCCCAACACTACGCCTCACTGACGGGCCAGCCTGTACCGGTCGCAGCCTCTCCGTGTTCGAACTCTCCTGCGGGCCTTTTGGCTTGTTTACCGGTGTCCTTATGCCAGACATCATGGTAGGATTTCGAGTTAGGAACTGCGGAACGACTAAAATTTCAGGGGACACTAGTATCTGTACTGAATCCCTGTAAAGGGGGGATCAGTCAGTTGTTAGTATAAAACGAGCCCTGCAGCAAGGACCCGGTCAAAAATTAATAATTTGTTAATAAAATGCCTTCAGGAGGCGCTAAAATGTCTTGAAAATCGTCAAATTCCCTGCCTACTGTAACCGAAAGGTAATTATGTAGCTGGAAGAGCTAAAAACTAAATAAACTTTTTTGCCAAGAACTGAGAAGTTCACCTGGCCAGTGACAAAAGGGAGGGTGGGAGGGCAATTTTTTGCGGTTCTAAGTTCGCTAGGCGCACGTGCGAGGTGTCAAAAGACGCGTCTCCGCGCGGGCTAGCGAGCTGTGTGGTTACTGAAATTTAAACTGAACAAAATTTTTGACTTTTGGTCGAAAAACGTATTTTTCGGCCGAAAAGTATGTAAAAACCGGGAATTACGACTACCAAACGGGACTCGAGCTCGCGGAACGCGCACCAGAATACAGGTAAGGCAGGTAATTATCTATTGAAACTAAGATCTGAAATGATTTTGAAGAAAATATTTTGAGATAAAAATTAATTTGTATTTTCGTAAAGAAAAATGTTAAAATTTTTTCTAAGTCCCAGAACGAAAAAATATTTTCGTGTTATTGTCAATTTTAAATAGTCAGATAGTAGGACGGAGCCTATAAAAGATCAAATCAGCTGAAAACAGCTTCGAAATGCGTCACCTGGATGCAAAGTTATAACGGTTTCATGAAATTGCTGTATACCTAAGGTGGATTTCGTCAGTTAATGAATTTATTGATACAAATTATTTTTTCGGTTCTAAGTTCGCTAGGCGCACGTGCGAGGTGTCAAAAGACGCGTCTCCGCGCGGGCTAGCGAGCTGTGTGGTTACTGAAATTTAAGCTGAACAAAATTTTTGACTTTTGGTCGAAAAACGTATTTTTCGGCCGAAAAGTATGTAAAAACCGGGAATTACGACTACCAAACGGGACTCGAGCTCGCGGAACGCGCACCAGAATACAGGTAAGGCAGGTAATTATCTATTGAAACTAAGATCTGAAATGATTTTGAAGAAAATATTTTGAGATAAAAATTAATTTGTATTTTCGTAAAGAAAAATGTTAAAATTTTTTCTAAGTCCCAGAACGAAAAAATATTTTCGTGTTATTGTCAATTTTAAATAGTCAGATAGTAGGACGGAGCCTATAAAAGATCAAATCAGCTGAAAACAGCTTCGAAATGCGTCACCTGGATGCAAAGTTATAACGGTTTCATGAAATTGCTGTATACCTAAGGTGGATTTCGTCAGTTAATGAATTTATTGATACAAATTATTTTTTCGGTTCTAAGTTCGCTAGGCGCACGTGCGAGGTGTCAAAAGACGCGTCTCCGCGCGGGCTAGCGAGCTGTGTGGTTACTGAAATTTAAGCTGAACAAAATTTTTGACTTTTGGTCGAAAAACGTATTTTTCGGCCGAAAAGTATGTAAAAACCGGGAATTACGACTACCAAACGGGACTCGAGCTCGCGGAACGCGCACCAGAATACAGGTAAGGCAGGTAATTATCTATTGAAACTAAGATCTGAAATGATTTTGAAGAAAATATTTTGAGATAAAAATTAATTTGTATTTTCGTAAAGAAAAATGTTAAAATTTTTTCTAAGTCCCAGAACGAAAAAATATTTTCGTGTTATTGTCAATTTTAAATAGTCAGATAGTAGGACGGAGCCTATAAAAGATCAAATCAGCTGAAAACAGCTTCGAAATGCGTCACCTGGATGCAAAGTTATAACGGTTTCATGAAATTGCTGTATACCTAAGGTGGATTTCGTCAGTTAATGAATTTATTGATACAAATTATTTTTTCGGTTCTAAGTTCGCTAGGCGCACGTGCGAGGTGTCAAAAGACGCGTCTCCGCGCGGGCTAGCGAGCTGTGTGGTTACTGAAATTTAAGCTGAACAAAATTTTTGACTTTTGGTCGAAAAACGTATTTTTCGGCCGAAAAGTATGTAAAAACCGGGAATTACGACTACCAAACGGGACTCGAGCTCGCGGAACGCGCACCAGAATACAGGTAAGGCAGGTAATTATCTATTGAAACTAAGATCTGAAATGATTTTGAAGAAAATATTTTGAGATAAAAATTAATTTGTATTTTCGTAAAGAAAAATGTTAAAATTTTTTCTAAGTCCCAGAACGAAAAAATATTTTCGTGTTATTGTCAATTTTAAATAGTCAGATAGTAGGACGGAGCCTATAAAAGATCAAATCAGCTGAAAACAGCTTCGAAATGCGTCACCTGGATGCAAAGTTATAACGGTTTCATGAAATTGCTGTATACCTAAGGTGGATTTCGTCAGTTAATGAATTTATTGATACAAATTATTTTTTCGGTTCTAAGTTCGCTAGGCGCACGTGCGAGGTGTCAAAAGACGCGTCTCCGCGCGGGCTAGCGAGCTGTGTGGTTACTGAAATTTAAACTGAACAAAATTTTTGACTTTTGGTCGAAAAACGTATTTTTCGGCCGAAAAGTATGTAAAAACCGGGAATTACGACTACCAAACGGGACTCGAGCTCGCGGAACGCGCACCAGAATACAGGTAAGGCAGGTAATTATCTATTGAAACTAAGATCTGAAATGATTTTGAAGAAAATATTTTGAGATAAAAATTAATTTGTATTTTCGTAAAGAAAAATGTTAAAATTTTTTCTAAGTCCCAGAACGAAAAAATATTTTCGTGTTATTGTCAATTTTAAATAGTCAGATAGTAGGACGGAGCCTATAAAAGATCAAATCAGCTGAAAACAGCTTCGAAATGCGTCACCTGGATGCAAAGTTATGGTTAGGTTAGGTTAGGTTAGGTTAGGTTAGGTTAGGTTAGGTTAGGTTAGGTTAGGTTAGGTTAGGTTAGGTTAGGTTAGGTTAGGTTAGGTTAGGTTAGGTTAGGTTAGGTTAGGTTAGGTTAGGTTAGGTTAGGTTAGGTTTTTTTTTTTTTTTTTTTTTTTTTTTTTTTTTTTTTTTTTTTTTTTTTTTTGTTTTGGCAGGAGTGGGAAATCCTCATGGACGCCCAGACTGCCTCACTGGTGAGCCAGTCTGGGCAGTGCCGGACTCTTACCGGCTAAAACCCACTCCTGCCTTTGCTCAGTGTCCCTCTGACATGATCAGAGACCTTTTTTGCAGTGTTTCTCATTTTATTCGTTCTATTGTTTTTATTTTTATTTTATACATCAGTCCCGCTTTAGGAAATGAAGAGTTCCATGGAAGCATTTGCAACCCTTATTGCTACATTCCAAAAGAATATCTAATGTTAGTAGTTCCAATGTTTTATCTTCTAACAGCTAACATCTCACCATACATCTCGCAATACGTTCTAATTTATCTTTATTATTTTTTGTATTTTTTTTTTTTTTTTTTTTTTTTCTTTTTGAGTCTAATTATGCTAATACCTATACTATTTTAACCTATATCTTAATCACTACTAAATTTTTAACATGGCTATTCTAATATATATACAATATATCATATAGACATAATTTCTTATTCTACTTGTTTACATTTATTTCTTAGTCTAACAATTTTTACTACTAGTTTAATATATGTTTCTCTTATATTCAATTTTGATATTTCGTACAGATTAGCAGCTGTGAGTCTGCACCTCACAGCTGCTAATCTTATGACGATTTTTACTTCTTCTTTGGCCTGCTTCTCTCTAAGGCATTTCCAGATCTTCACCAGTGCTTCCACCGCCTTTTGCTCATGGTTCCCTTTTTGTTTCAGGTATTGCTCGGCAACCTGCGCGTTCCAGACTGGTGCAGCGCCTCGACTGCAATTTCCCAAGATGTTCTCCTCTTTCTTTACATCAACAAGCTCGTTTGACCACCACGGTAAGTTAAATTTGTCTCTTATTTTGCTTATGGCGTCTGTTCTAATATATTCGTTTGTTCTATTTACTAAACCTATTTTATTGTTACTTTTATCTGGTTTTGGATTTGATTTGATTTCTACTTTTAATTGGGCCAATTTCTCATGAAGTTGGTTCCAATTCACATATTTTGGGTTGATATTGCTTGTTCTTCTAATAATAAATGAAATTTTGTTCTTCTGTACCTTAATTTTGAAAATAGTATTGTAGTGGTCCCAGCTCCTGATATATTCCTCAACCTTCAAGTAATTTGCACATGCACTAGGGTCTGTACGGGTATTAATTCCTAGAAAGGCTGGCTGCACCTTAACAATATGCCACCGACAGGCGCGCCAACGCATCCCACTTCACGCGAACCGGGCATTTGGTGTCGAAGGCGCTGTGGTCAGTCTTTTCCATTTTTGCTGATAGGCAATTATGACACCTTGGCGTCTCCCCTGCCTGGCGTAACGGGCAATCAGTCCGCATGTGGGGGTCGCCGCAGTGTATGCAGAGGTCGGCGGGCCGCGTGCACAGTTTCCGGCTGTGGCCGAAGCACAGACAGCGAGTGCACTGCACCAGTGGTGACTGATCCTGCACTCGCACTCGCTGTAGATCGATGTGCACGCGACCCACCGTAGTCAGCCTCTGCCATACCGTAGGGGACACCTGCAGGATGACGTGGCACATATGAGGGTTCCTCGTCCTTCGACGGTACTTCACCCCCAACCTTACGTCTTCCTTAGGAATGTCCCCGATCAGGTGGGTGTTTTGCCGTTGGAGAGCCTGGGTAATCTCCACATCTGTGTGGCAGGAGAGGACGTCCTTGATGATAATTAGAGGATCTTTATTCTTCACCTCTTCTACCACCAGATTACCGGCTTTCCGTATCCGTTCGGTTACTTGTATCATCTCTGCCCTGTTCTTGAAACCGATTACCACCTTTTGGTCCCTCGCCTTGCGCAGCCTTTCGACCCTGGTGCCTTCGTTTCTGGCATCGACCGCCGTCCTAAGCTTCTCAATAACCTCTTCACCGGTGTCCTGATCATTGACCGATGATACGACCACCGAGTGAAGAGGCTCTTGGATGTGCTGCTTTGAGCCGGCGGCCATCTCCGCGAAAGTCGGACCCTGGTTTGCAACGTAGCGAGGGGCCTGCTGGAGATGCTCCGACAAAGCCCGGGTGTGCTGTTGGCACTCCTCCAATGCCTGTTTGTGATCTTTGAGACCTGCCACAAGGCTCTTCATGAGCTCCGCCGGCTCATCCGTGGTCAGGCTCAATGGCACGACTGTCGATGTGGCTGCTGGTATAACCGCGGGCGTGGGTGCGACAGGAGATTTGTTACGCTCCGACTCTTTAACGAGCTCATAGAGCCTGTTTATGGCGTCGAGCACCGCCGTCTTAATCTCGGTCTTGAGGTTGCGAGAGTTGCCCAAATGAAGCTTAGCTTTACTTAGGCAAGCTCTCGCCTCCGCTGTGAGACTGGGGTACCCGGGCTCAGTCCTCTTTGGCAGTCTTGCGGTGTCCATATGACCCCGGCGCGTCTCCAGAGTGCTGGTGGCAGGTGGTGTGGCGTCACGTTTTGGGTTGACCGGGGACTTTGCCTGGGGCTCAGCTTTCCCGGCCTCCCATTCCCCGATGCTACGCCTCACGCAGGGAAGCGAGGGTCCAGCCTTCTCCGTGGAACGCGGCGAGCCCTTAGAACCCGACGAGCTTACATCTTTGGCCGGTGTACGTAACATGGTGTTGGCTACAGTAAAAGTTACGTTCATAAAATAAAAGA
Source organism: Xanthia icteritia (assembly GCA_949128155.2). Taxonomy (NCBI): domain Eukaryota; kingdom Metazoa; phylum Arthropoda; class Insecta; order Lepidoptera; family Noctuidae; genus Xanthia; species Xanthia icteritia. The sequence goes on from OX421941.2 coordinate 22,849,639, forward strand.
CCAGTCAGAGGACACTGGTGTTACTTCTGTGTCCCTGTAAAGAGGGGATACGCACAGAAAGCAACTAAAACCAACTTAAAATAAATTTGTCCTACGGTCGAACGACCATAAAGTCACTTATTAGTAAAATTTGAAAGCTCCGTCAAAATTATTTCTACTGCCGTTAAAACACGTTGTTTAAGGGCTGGTCTGAGGTAAGGGCACTTAGATGTGGATTATATAGAAAGAAATTAATTTTTTAATATTTATGCAAAATCGAAAGTTTACCTGTCTAGTGACAAAAGGGAGGGTGGGAGGGCAATTTTTTTGCGGTTCTAAGTTCGCTAGGCGCACGTGCGAGGTGTCAAAAGACGCGTCTCCGCGCGGGCTAGCGAGCTATGCGGTTACTGAAATTTAAGCTGAACAAAATTTTTGACTTTTGGTCGAAAAACGTATTTTTCGGCCGAAATGTATGTGAAAACCGGGAATTACGACTACCA
>OX421941.2:22852617-22873516 GCA_949128155.2 Xanthia icteritia
TTACCGGCTAAAACCCACTCCTGCCTTTGCTCAGTGTCCCTCTGACATGATCAGAGACCTTTTTTGACAATGATCTGATTGTAGTCGTTCAGTTTTTTTTTTTTTTTTTTTTTTATTTTTATTCTCGTCAGTCCTGTTTTAGGAAGTGGAGAGTTCCTGGAAGCAGTTGCCTCGTTAAATCCTATTTTTACGTATCTAATAATTTTTTAAGCTAGCATCTTACATAACTACCTTATAACTTATCAGCTTTTAACTCTATATTATTTTTGTTTTTCTTTTTTTTTTTTTTTAGTTTTATTTGTTTTTGTCCATTTATGAGTCTACCTATGCTAATACCTATAATATTTAATATCTTTTCCTTAATCTATACTATATTTATAATATGCCTATGCTAATATATAAACAATATATCATATAGACATAATTTCATAATCTATTGGCTTACATTTATTTCCTATCCTATGCGTTCTAGCTACTAATTTTACATTAAATTTTTTGTATTTACTATCTATCAATCCTGGCAGACTCACATCTGCTATTATATTATTTTGTTTTTGTTTCAGGTACTGATCAAAGACCTGCGCACTCCAGACTGGCGCATCAACGAGTTTGTTGGACCACAACGGTAAGGTAAGTTTGTCGCTAAGGTAGATTTTTTCTTTATTATCTTTGTTAATATTATCGAATAAACTAATTTTGAAATCTATTTTATAGTTAATTGTGTCAAGTTCAAATGTGTTTAATTTGAAGTCGGCTTTAAATTGGGCCAGTTTCTCATGAAGTTGGCTCCAATTCGCTTGTGTTGTGTTGTAATTTATTGAGGTTCTAATAATGTATGTTGTTTTATGTTTTTGTACGTTAATTTTGAAATCAATACCGTTGCGGTCTGTTCGGGTCTTACTTCCGGGAAAGGCTGGCTGCACCTTAGCAATACGCCACCGACAGGCGCGCCAACGCATCCCACTTCGGTTAGGTTAGGTTAGGTTAGGTTAGGTTAGGTTAGGTTAGGTTAGGTTAGGTTAGGTTAGGTTAGGTTAGGTTAGGTTAGGTTAGGTTAGGTTAGGTTAGGTTAGGTTAGGTTAGGTTAGGTTAGGTTAGGTTTTTTTTTTTTTTTTTTTTTTTTTTTTTTTTTTTTTTTTTTTTTTTTTTTTTTTTTTTTTTTTTTTTGTCCGGGCGCTGAGGCCCGGCCCGCGAGCTACCTCTAACATAATTAGAGTCCTTTCTTAACAATATATGGGATATACTACAGGGGTTCTTTATTTTATTTTTTACATAAGTTTTATTTTATTCCTTATTTTAAATGTGGCTTAGTGCAGAAACAGCACAGTCTTATAATCTATACATTTGCTTATTCTATTTATTATTTGCTTATTTAATATTGACAAGTGGGGATACATTGTTTATTAGAGATTAACAGGTTTTCTTATCCATATTAAATTTATCCTTATACATTATTCATATCTACCAAGTTATATACCTTAATTCTAAACATCTTGTTTTAGACATCTCTTTTACATCTTATTTTCTATATTGTACATTTACATCTTATATGCTAGTTAATATATTTTATACTAATATATATATAACATTAATTTGTTGTTCTATTTATTTCTTTTTATAACGCATTGTGCAATGTCTACTATGTATTCTAAGAATATATCTCTATTTTTCCTATTGGACATGAACTCTGGGAAGTTATTAGCCACCATTTTGCTTTCCAACTTGTTCTCAACCTCGAGTCTTTTTAGGGCGTGAACTGGGCAGTCGGTCAAAATATGCTCGACCGTTTCAGGAGTTCCGGGTTGGCAAATGCACGATGAGTTCTCTTTGCACCTGAAACGATTCAGGTACTCCGAGAACCCACCGTGTCCCGTTAGTACTTGGGTGGTGACGTTGGTTGGGGTAATTTTACGGACAATTTTGTAGGAGGTTATTACTTCGGGAAAGAATAATTTTGTTACCCTTGCTCTGGCACTATCTTTGTATCGTCGGTTCCATTCATCAACCGACCCCTTTCGGATCTGTCGTTTGATGAATGAAACCGGACATAGGTCATAGTCTGGCTTGGTCTTAATTTTTAAAGCTGCCTCCTTAGCTAGCTCATCCGCTCTCTCGTTGCCCGCGAGGCCCGCGTGCGCCTTGATCCAGAACAAAAACACAGTTTTGTTCTGGTTTTCAATGGCCCTTAGGTTCTCGCGGGTTTTCGCTGCCAGAGGGTGCGTTGTGCTGGGGTTTGATATGGTCTCCAAGGCTGACCTGGAGTCGCAGTAAATTCCATAGCTCTTCTCGCTTCGTCGTTGTACTTCCTCAGTGGCTCTGCATACTGCGAGGAGTTCCGCCTGGTATACCGTGCAGTATGGAGCAAGCTTGAGTTTGAGGGTCTTCACCTCTGCTGCGCTATCCCAGAGCGTAAGCGCTGCGCCGACCTTACCCTCAATCCGACCACCGTCGGTAAATATGCGGATAGCCTGGTTGTTCTGTCTGTCAAGTTGCTCCTGGTCTACCAGGCTCACGAACTCTATCGCAGTATGCTTCCCCGGGTGAGGTGTACTGGAGTACTCGACTCGTCGCTCGACCTCTCTATCTACTAGCTCCGGCCGGGATGCCCCTCTCCTCGCCTCGTATAGAGCTGCTGCCTCTTGTATGCGGAGGTCAAGTGGCAATATTCCAGCCAGTACCAGCGCTGAGTGAAGAGAGGCCGTGCGATACGCTCCGCACAGTTTTTGAGCAAAGCCCCTCTGGACAGCATCTAGGTGGCGTCGAACTCCCAACTTTTTCGATGCCGAGGACCAGGCGCCAGCCGCGTATGTTATTATGGGCTCTACCGTAGCGGTGTAAATGATACGGACTATTTCCGGGTGGAGCCCCCAACTGACCTTCGCAGCTCTGGATAGCTGGTTGTAGACACCAAGTGCCTTTTTGCAGACATTAGCCGTGTGGCTATTAAAGGTCAACTTGGCGTCCACTGTGAGCCCCAAGATCTTTATCTCAGAAGACATTCCAATGTCGATCCCTCCCATGGTCAGGTGTGGCGTGTCGTACTTAAGCTTTCTGGTGATGACCATGGCACAAGTTTTGTGCGGTGCGAACCTGAGCTTATTCATGACACCCCACTCCCGAACATGTTCGAGAGCGGCATTGGCCTGTATCTGGATTTCCAGGGCTGTCTCCCCCGAAAACACGAGCACCACATCATCCGCAAATGCCTGGCAATAGTCGCCTCGCCGCGTCAGACTCTCCAACAATGGGTTCAACAGAAGGTTCCATAAGATGGGTCCGCCTATCGATCCTTGGACACAACCTTTGTTTGTGTTTTTAGCGTGCTCATGGCCAGCATACCTTACCCTGACCTTGCGGTCGCTTAGGTAGCTGGCTATCATCCTCCTGAGGTTCGCTGGACAATTTTCCTCCGCCAGTCTGACTTTGATGGCCGGCCACCACGCACTGTCAAAGGCTCCCTCTATATCCAAAGAGACCATCGTGATGAGCTTCCTCTCTTGGAGTTTGCCCCTCACGTGGGCAATCAGGTCATAAAGGGAGTCTTCCGTGCTCCGCTGTGGCATGAAGCCATACTGGCGAGGACTTATCCGGGGTACCAAGTACCAGGCCAGCCTTCTAACCATCATTTTCTCCAATATCTTGCCCATCACTGGTAAGAGTCCGATCGGCCTATACGACTTGGGACTGGTGTAGTCATCTTTCCCCGGTTTCCTCAGCACCACCACGGTGGCCTCTTTCCACGCTGTGGGGAAGTGCGTCAGTTGCCAGCACTTGTTAAATATCGCCAGGTGCAGTTCCGGGTCCCGTGATATTACCCGCTGGCAGATATCGGCTGTGAAGCCGTCCACTCCGGGTGCCTTCTTCGGATTGAAGCTCTCCGTCGCGAACCTGAGCTCCTCCGTTACAAACTCCGGGTCATGGGTCTCACTATGGCTCCAGTCATTTGCTCGGTTAGCAAGAGCTCTGATTCGACGATGGTCTGGGCTATCCTCCTCCTCTTTGTCCTCCGGATAGAATATCTGCGCCAGTACTTTCGCGGAACCTTCTTGCCCTACTTCTTTCCCGTTATATACCAGCGGTAGATCTTCTTGCCTTTTCGATGTATTTTTTATTACTCTGTAGATTCCCTCCCAAACCCCTTCCCTGTTTTGTTTCTGGCAAAATCCCTTCCAACTCTCTGTCGAGCGTTTCCTGACCTCCGACTCATATTTTTCTTTTTCTTTCAGGTACAACGCGACCACACCTTCTCTGCGCGACGGCGCAGCACATCGGACTCTTCTCTTCCTGGTAGCGACGTCATGCTTCATCGCTTCGAGTTCTTCGGACCACCACGGAATGGTAAGTTTTTGGTTTTCTTTTTTCTTTGGCATGGCCTCGTCACATGCTTCAGCTATAACTGCAGTGTACTTTTCAACCAAGCCATCTAAATCTTCTTTATTATTTATCTGTTCTATCTGTACTTTATTAATTCTATTTTCTATTTTTAACTGGTCCATTTTTTCATTAAAAACTTCCCATTTTGCTTTTTTGGTGTTGTATATTCTGGTAGTTCTCTTGATGTTAATACCTTTTCCTTTTTGAATTTTGATTTTTATTAGTATCCCGTTGTGGTCCGAGCTCGTTAGGTCTTCGGCAACCGTCCATTCCTCAACCAGGTCAAGAAAGTCCTCCGTACATAGAGTCACGTCGACGTGGCTCGTTATTCTTCGTCCCCCTCTGATGGTATCGAAGGTGGGTCTATTCCCGCAGTTGAGTATCTGCAGATTGAGCTCTCCAATCATTCCTGAGAATTCATCCCCTCTATCATCGATGGCACTGCTTCCCCACCACACACTCTTGGCGTTAGCGTCCCCTCCAATGATCGCTTTCTTGGGCTTAAGCTCCTTCAGCACCGTTGTTAAGTGGTCCAGGTATGGCCCAATGGGTTGGTCAGGCTCAAAGTAGTACGAGACGGCGAGAATCTCCCACACGCTCGTCCGCAGCTTCACCACCACGATGTTGTTGGTGGTGAGTTTGGGGCACTGTATGACGTCGATGTCATGATTGAACACAACTATCGCCGCCTTAACAGTGCCCCCGCCGCGATCCGAATTCTGGTAGACTCTAGCCCCCCCGTACGACTTCATTGCCTTAATGCTTCCCACATACGGCTCCTGGACCAGTGCGATGGCTATTTTGCGTTTTTGAGCCTCAAGCATGAGCTCGTTTGTCGCCAGTTGTTTACGTTGGAGGTTAGCTTGCGCTGTGGTGAATATTTGTGCAGCTTTCGTCTGTGTAGGCCCCGAGACCACCTTAGCAATACGCTATTGCGGCTCGCGCTAATGCATCCCATTTTGTACGCACCGGGCATTCAGGGCTATAGACCGTGTGGCCTGCATCGTCACGCTTTTCTTTGACGCAGTTCCTGCACGTGGGCCTGTCGCCCGTTGCCAGCCTAGTGCATTCGGCCTTGAGGTGTGGCCCCCCGCAGTAGTTGCACAGATCCACAGGCTCAGTACACAGCTTTCGGCCGTGCCCATACGCCAGGCATTTTGTGCACTGTATAAGTGGCGTTTGGTCTTGGACTCTGACGCACTGGAGGTCGATGAAGACCCTGCCAGCCGCTGTAAGTTTCTGCCACAACTTCGGTGTCACCTGTAGGACCACATGGCTCTCTAACGAGTTTCGTGCTCTCCTTCGGTACTTCACTGTGGCAGTCGCCTCCTCAGCCGTCAGGTCCTCAAGCAGGCGGGCGTTTTGCACTTTTAATGCAGTCAAAATATCCTCGTCACTATTATAGGACAAGAGGTCCTTGATTATCACTAGTGGGTTCTGATTTTTGGCTTCTTCCACTTTCAGGTGTTTGTCTTTCTTGAGTTGGGCTGTTGTTTTTGCCATTTCCTGTCTGCTGTTGAAACTCAAGATAACCCTCTTGTCTTTGACTTTTCGGACCCTCTCGATCTGCAAGCCGCTCTTCTTCGCGTCCAATACCTCCTTTACCCTTCCTACCACTTCTGTACTGGTGTCCATTGTGACATCGGAAGACACAATGACAGAGATTTTTTGCTTTTGACCCCAGGTGTTTTGGGGAGCGGTCAGAGCTTCCGCGTAGGTAGGAGCTCTCTCCCTAATCTCTGAGACCACTTTGCTCATTTCGTTGGTTGTTTTTTCGAGCATTCGAATTTCCGTCAGAATATCTCCGCCATTGTGCCCCTCACTGTCACGCGACTCCTGTGCCTTCCTCTGCTCCTGCATTGCAACCTGCAGCTGTTTAATCATTTGGTTGCCCTCCTTCACTATAAGAGTTTGCTCTTCTAGTGCGGAGCGCAACCAATTGATGTTCCCCAGGTCATCGCGTTTTCCTTCTACCTTCTGACCTTCCATTTCTTTCTGTTGGTCTTTTCCATTACTTGGCTTGTCCTTATCCGCCTCCTTTACCAGCTGGTAAAGTCGGGGTTAGGTTAGGTTAGGTTAGGTTAGGTTAGGTTAGGTTAGGTTAGGTTAGGTTAGGTTAGGTTAGGTTAGGTTAGGTTAGGTTAGGTTAGGTTAGGTTAGGTTAGGTTAGGTTAGGTTAGGTTAGGTTAGGTTAGGTTAGGTTAGGTTAGGTTAGGTTAGGTTAGGTTAGGTTAGGTTAGGTTAGGTTAGGTTAGGTTAGGTTAGGTTAGGTTAGGTTAGGTTAGGTTAGGTTAGGTTAGGTTAGGTTAGGTTAGGTTAGGTTAGGTTAGGTTAGGTTAGGTTAGGTTAGGTTAGGTTAGGTTAGGTTAGGTTAGGTTAGGTTAGGTTAGGTTAGGTTAGGTTAGGTTAGGTTAGGTTAGGTTAGGTTAGGTTAGGTTAGGTTAGGTTAGGTTAGGTTAGGTTAGGTTAGGTTAGGTTAGGTTAGGTTAGGTTTTTTTTTTTTTTTTTTTTTTTTTTTTTTTGTTTTAGCAGGAGTGGGAAATCCTCATGGACGCCCAGACTGCCTCACTGGTGAGCCAGTCTGGGCAGTGCCGGACTCTTACCGGCTAAAACCCACTCCTGCCTTTGCTCAGTGTCCCTCTGACATGATCAGAGACCTTGTTTCTCATTGTTTTCTGATTGGAGTCGTTTTATTTTGTTTGATTTTATGTCAGTCCTGTAGTTAGGAATTGGGAAGTTCCTGGAAGTAAACGCCTACGTCTAATTTTTAAGTGTCTTGTTCCTATTTAATACCGTATATAATGGGTTTTTAACATCTAACATACCTAATAACTTATTATCTTATACTTCTATACTATTTTTCTTTTGTTTTTTGTTGTTTTTTCAATTTTTTGAGTCTACGTTTGCCTATTATTATATTTTTCTATATCTTAATCTATATACTTTATTTATGATATGACTATCCTAATATATATACAATATATCATATAGACATATTTTCTTATTCTATACCTATGTTTATTTTCTATCCTATCAATTTTTAATACTAGTTCTGGCAGACTCATAGCAGCTGTCTGTAACACAGTTTTTAATTCTAATTTGTTTTGTTTCTCTCTAAGCCGTTTCCGGCTCTTAACCTGTGCTTTTTTCTGTTTCAGGTACTGCTCGACTACCCGTGCACTCCGTGTTGGTGCAGCGCTTCTGATGCGGCTTCTCAAAGTGGCGTCCTGCTTATTCATAACGTTAAACACGTTTGACCACAACGATAAGGTAAGTTTTTCTTTAATTATGTATGAGTTTAATTTTGTGTCTGCTTTTAATTGGGCCAATTTCTCACGAAATTGACTCCAATTACCTAGTTTTTTATTATAATCTATGTTGATTCTAAAAGAATTTGAATGTTGGAGTTTCTGGACTTTAATTTTGAACACAATATCGTTGTGGTTTTTACTTACGGGATACGCTGGATGGACCTCAGCAATACGCCACCGACAGGCGAGCCAACGCGTCCCATTTAAGGCGTATCGGACACTCGCTGTCAAAGGCGTTGTGGTCACTCCTGTCTGCTTTGGCCGATACACAGTTGTGACATTTTGGCGCTTCCTCTGCCATCCGTGACGGGCAATCAGCTCGCAGGTGAGGGTCACCACAATGAGTGCAGAGGTCGGCAGGCTGTGTGCACAGTTTACGGCTGTGGCCGTAGCGCAGACAGCGAGTGCACTGAACCAGTGGTGACTGGTCCTGCACTCGCACTCGTTGTAGGTCAATGTGCACACGACCCGCCATAATCAGCCTCTGCCACACTAAAGGGGACACCTGCAGGATGACGTGGCACATGTGAGGGTTCCTCGTCCTTCGACGGTACTTCACCCCCAACCTTACGTCCTCCTTTGGAATGTCCCCGATCAGGTGGGTGTTTTGCCGTTGGAGAGCTTGGGTAATCTCCACATCTGTGTGGCAGGAGAGGACGTCCTTAAGGATAATAAGCGGATCTTTGTTCTTGACCTCTTCTACCACTAGATTACCCGCTTTTCTGATCCTTTCGGTCACCTTGGTCATTTCTTCCCGGGTCTTAAATCCAACGACCACCTTTTGGTCCCTCGCCTTTCGCAGCCGTTCCACCCGAGTGCCTTCATTTCGGGCATCTACCGCCGTCCTGAGCTTCTCAATAACCTCTTCACCGGTGTCCTGATCATTGACAGATGATACGACCACCGAGTGAAGAGGCTCTTGGATGTTCTGCTTCGGACAGACGGCTACCATCTCCGCGAAAGTCGGACCTTGGCCTGCGACGTAGCGAGGAGCCTGCTGGAGATGTTCCGACAGAGCTTGGGTATGGTGTTGGCACTCTTGCAGTGCCTGTTTGTGCTGTTTGAGGCCTTCCACAAGGCTCTGCATCAGCTCCGTCGGTTGATCCGTTGTTGGTCTGGGTTCCTTTCGGATTTCCAAATTACCTCCCTCTTCGACTCCCCTTTCTTTTTCGGTTTCAGCCTCCTTTACCAGCTGGTATAGTCTTTCCACCGCTTTTGTGATTTCATCCTTTATTTCTTTTTTCAAGTTACGGGAACTTAAGAGTTGGATTTTTGCCTTCTGAAGACATGCTTTTGCCTCCGTGGTTCGGTTTAAGTACCTCACGGGTTGTGCTTTTTGCGGCGAGCTGTCTTCGACCACCTCCGGTTTATTCGGTCTATCGATCTTGCTCTGTTGTACGAGCATTACATTTGGCTTAATTTTTCGGGGAGAAGCCAGTGGAGCATTCCTTGGAGGCGTTGGTGTTTTGAGAGGCTGTCCCGAACTTGGTCTATCAGCCTCCCACTCCCCAACACTACGCCTCACTGACGGGCCAGCCTGTGCCAGTCGCGGCCTCCCCGTGTTCGAACTATCCTCCGGGGCTTTTTGCTTGTTTACCGGTGTCCTTATGCCAGACATCATGGTGGGATTACGAGTTAGGGACCGCAGAACGACTAAATTTTCAGGGGGACACTAGTATCTGTACTGAATCCCTGTAAAGGGGGGATCAGTCAGTTGTAAGTATTTAAAACGAGCCCTTCAGCAAGGACTCGGTCAAAAAATTTAAAATTTGTCAATAAAAAGCCTTCAAGAGGCGCTAAAAGGTCTTGAAAACCGTCAAATTCCCTACCTACTGTTACCGAAAGGAAATTATGTAGCTGGAAGAGCTAAAAACTAAATAAACTTTTTTGCCAAGAACTGAAAAGTTTACCTGGCTAGTGACAAATGGGAGGGTGGGGGGGCAATTTTTTGCGGTTCTAAGTAAGCTAGGCGCACGTGCGAGGTGTCAAAAGACGCGTCTCCGCGCGGGCTAGCGAGCTATGCGGTTACTGAAATTTAAGCTGAACAAAATTTTTGACTTTTGGTCGAAAAACGTATTTTTCGGCCGAAATGTATGTGAAAACCGGGAATTACGACTACCAAACGGGACTCGAGCTCGCGGAACGCGCACCAGAATACAGGTAAGGCAGGTAATTATCTATTGAAACTAAAATCTGAAATGGTTTTGAAGAAAATATTTTGAGATAAAAATTAATTTATATTTTCGTAAAGAAAAATGTTGAAATTTTTTCTAAGTCCCAGAACGAAAAAATATTTTCGTGTTATTGTCAATTTTAAACAGTCAGATAGTAGGACGGAGCCTATAAAAGATCAAATCAGCTGAAAACAGCTTCGAAATGCGTCACCTGGATGCAAAGTTATAACGGTTTCATGAAATTACTGTATACCTAAGGTGGATTTCGTCAGTTTATGAATTTAATGATACAAGTTATTTTTGCGGTTCTAAGTTCGCTAGGCGCACGTGCGAGGTGTCAAAAGACGCGTCTCCGCGCGGGCTAGCGAGCTATGCGGTTACTGAAATTTAAGCTGAACAAAATTTTTGACTTTTGGTCGAAAAACGTATTTTTCGGCCGAAATGTATGTGAAAACCGGGAATTACGACTACCAAACGGGACTCGAGCTCGCGGAACGCGCACCAGAATACAGGTAAGGCAGGTAATTATCTATTGAAACTAAAATCTGAAATGGTTTTGAAGAAAATATTTTGAGATAAAAATTAATTTATATTTTCGTAAAGAAAAATGTTGAAATTTTTTCTAAGTCCCAGAACGAAAAAATATTTTCGTGTTATTGTCAATTTTAAACAGTCAGATAGTAGGACGGAGCCTATAAAAGATCAAATCAGCTGAAAACAGCTTCGAAATGCGTCACCTGGATGCAAAGTTATAACGGTTAGGTTAGGTTAGGTTAGGTTAGGTTAGGTTAGGTTAGGTTAGGTTAGGTTAGGTTAGGTTAGGTTAGGTTAGGTTAGGTTAGGTTAGGTTAGGTTAGGTTAGGTTAGGTTAGGTTAGGTTAGGTTAGGTTAGGTTAGGTTAGGTTAGGTTAGGTTAGGTTAGGTTAGGTTAGGTTAGGTTAGGTTAGGTTAGGTTAGGTTAGGTTAGGTTAGGTTAGGTTAGGTTAGGTTAGGTTAGGTTAGGTTAGGTTAGGTTAGGTTAGGTTAGGTTAGGTTAGGTTAGGTTAGGTTAGGTTAGGTTAGGTTAGGTTAGGTTAGGTTAGGTTAGGTTAGGTTAGGTTAGGTTAGGTTAGGTTAGGTTAGGTTAGGTTAGGTTAGGTTAGGTTAGGTTAGGTTAGGTTAGGTTAGGTTAGGTTAGGTTAGGTTAGGTTAGGTTAGGTTAGGTTAGGTTAGGTTAGGTTAGGTTAGGTTAGGTTAGGTTAGGTTAGGTTAGGTTAGGTTAGGTTAGGTTAGGTTAGGTTAGGTTAGGTTAGGTTAGGTTAGGTTAGGTTAGGTTAGGTTAGGTTAGGTTAGGTTAGGTTAGGTTAGGTTAGGTTAGGTTAGGTTAGGTTAGGTTAGGTTAGGTTAGGTTAGGTTAGGTTAGGTTAGGTTAGGTTAGGTTAGGTTAGGTTAGGTTAGGTTAGGTTAGGTTAGGTTAGGTTAGGTTAGGTTAGGTTAGGTTAGGTTAGGTTAGGTTAGGTTAGGTTAGGTTAGGTTAGGTTAGGTTAGGTTAGGTTAGGTTAGGTTAGGTTAGGTTAGGTTAGGTTAGGTTAGGTTAGGTTAGGTTAGGTTAGGTTAGGTTAGGTTAGGTTAGGTTAGGTTAGGTTAGGTTAGGTTAGGTTAGGTTAGGTTAGGTTAGGTTAGGTTAGGTTAGGTTAGGTTAGGTTAGGTTAGGTTAGGTTAGGTTAGGTTAGGTTAGGTTAGGTTAGGTTAGGTTAGGTTAGGTTAGGTTAGGTTAGGTTAGGTTAGGTTAGGTTAGGTTAGGTTAGGTTAGGTTAGGTTAGGTTAGGTTAGGTTAGGTTAGGTTAGGTTAGGTTAGGTTAGGTTAGGTTAGGTTAGGTTAGGTTAGGTTAGGTTAGGTTAGGTTAGGTTAGGTTAGGTTAGGTTAGGTTAGGTTAGGTTAGGTTAGGTTAGGTTAGGTTAGGTTAGGTTAGGTTAGGTTAGGTTAGGTTAGGTTAGGTTAGGTTAGGTTAGGTTAGGTTAGGTTAGGTTAGGTTAGGTTAGGTTAGGTTAGGTTAGGTTAGGTTAGGTTAGGTTAGGTTAGGTTAGGTTAGGTTAGGTTAGGTTAGGTTAGGTTAGGTTAGGTTAGGTTAGGTTAGGTTAGGTTAGGTTAGGTTAGGTTAGGTTAGGTTAGGTTAGGTTAGGTTAGGTTAGGTTAGGTTAGGTTAGGTTAGGTTAGGTTAGGTTAGGTTAGGTTAGGTTAGGTTAGGTTAGGTTAGGTTAGGTTAGGTTAGGTTAGGTTAGGTTAGGTTAGGTTAGGTTAGGTTAGGTTAGGTTAGGTTAGGTTAGGTTAGGTTAGGTTAGGTTAGGTTAGGTTAGGTTAGGTTAGGTTAGGTTAGGTTAGGTTAGGTTAGGTTAGGTTAGGTTAGGTTAGGTTAGGTTAGGTTAGGTTAGGTTAGGTTAGGTTAGGTTAGGTTAGGTTAGGTTAGGTTAGGTTAGGTTAGGTTAGGTTAGGTTAGGTTAGGTTAGGTTAGGTTAGGTTAGGTTAGGTTAGGTTAGGTTAGGTTAGGTTAGGTTAGGTTAGGTTAGGTTAGGTTAGGTTAGGTTAGGTTAGGTTAGGTTAGGTTAGGTTAGGTTAGGTTAGGTTAGGTTAGGTTAGGTTAGGTTAGGTTAGGTTAGGTTAGGTTAGGTTAGGTTAGGTTAGGTTAGGTTAGGTTAGGTTAGGTTAGGTTAGGTTAGGTTAGGTTAGGTTAGGTTAGGTTAGGTTAGGTTAGGTTAGGTTAGGTTAGGTTAGGTTAGGTTAGGTTAGGTTAGGTTAGGTTAGGTTAGGTTAGGTTAGGTTAGGTTAGGTTAGGTTAGGTTAGGTTAGGTTAGGTTAGGTTAGGTTAGGTTAGGTTAGGTTAGGTTAGGTTAGGTTAGGTTAGGTTAGGTTAGGTTAGGTTAGGTTAGGTTAGGTTAGGTTAGGTTAGGTTAGGTTAGGTTAGGTTAGGTTAGGTTAGGTTAGGTTAGGTTAGGTTAGGTTAGGTTAGGTTAGGTTAGGTTAGGTTAGGTTAGGTTAGGTTAGGTTAGGTTAGGTTAGGTTAGGTTAGGTTAGGTTAGGTTAGGTTAGGTTAGGTTAGGTTAGGTTAGGTTAGGTTAGGTTAGGTTAGGTTAGGTTAGGTTAGGTTAGGTTAGGTTAGGTTAGGTTAGGTTAGGTTAGGTTAGGTTAGGTTAGGTTAGGTTAGGTTAGGTTAGGTTAGGTTAGGTTAGGTTAGGTTAGGTTAGGTTAGGTTAGGTTAGGTTAGGTTAGGTTAGGTTAGGTTAGGTTAGGTTAGGTTAGGTTAGGTTAGGTTAGGTTAGGTTAGGTTAGGTTAGGTTAGGTTAGGTTAGGTTAGGTTAGGTTAGGTTAGGTTAGGTTAGGTTAGGTTAGGTTAGGTTAGGTTAGGTTAGGTTAGGTTAGGTTAGGTTAGGTTAGGTTAGGTTAGGTTAGGTTAGGTTAGGTTAGGTTAGGTTAGGTTAGGTTAGGTTAGGTTAGGTTAGGTTAGGTTAGGTTAGGTTAGGTTAGGTTAGGTTAGGTTAGGTTAGGTTAGGTTAGGTTAGGTTAGGTTAGGTTAGGTTAGGTTAGGTTAGGTTAGGTTAGGTTAGGTTAGGTTAGGTTAGGTTAGGTTAGGTTAGGTTAGGTTAGGTTAGGTTAGGTTAGGTTAGGTTAGGTTAGGTTAGGTTAGGTTAGGTTAGGTTAGGTTAGGTTAGGTTAGGTTAGGTTAGGTTAGGTTAGGTTAGGTTAGGTTAGGTTAGGTTAGGTTAGGTTAGGTTAGGTTAGGTTAGGTTAGGTTAGGTTAGGTTAGGTTAGGTTAGGTTAGGTTAGGTTAGGTTAGGTTAGGTTAGGTTAGGTTAGGTTAGGTTAGGTTAGGTTAGGTTAGGTTAGGTTAGGTTAGGTTAGGTTAGGTTAGGTTAGGTTAGGTTAGGTTAGGTTAGGTTAGGTTAGGTTAGGTTAGGTTAGGTTAGGTTAGGTTAGGTTAGGTTAGGTTAGGTTAGGTTAGGTTAGGTTAGGTTAGGTTAGGTTAGGTTAGGTTAGGTTAGGTTAGGTTAGGTTAGGTTAGGTTAGGTTAGGTTAGGTTAGGTTAGGTTAGGTTAGGTTAGGTTAGGTTAGGTTAGGTTAGGTTAGGTTAGGTTAGGTTAGGTTAGGTTAGGTTAGGTTAGGTTAGGTTAGGTTAGGTTAGGTTAGGTTAGGTTAGGTTAGGTTAGGTTAGGTTAGGTTAGGTTAGGTTAGGTTAGGTTAGGTTAGGTTAGGTTAGGTTAGGTTAGGTTAGGTTAGGTTAGGTTAGGTTAGGTTAGGTTAGGTTAGGTTAGGTTAGGTTAGGTTAGGTTAGGTTAGGTTAGGTTAGGTTAGGTTAGGTTAGGTTAGGTTAGGTTAGGTTAGGTTAGGTTAGGTTAGGTTAGGTTAGGTTAGGTTAGGTTAGGTTAGGTTAGGTTAGGTTAGGTTAGGTTAGGTTAGGTTAGGTTAGGTTAGGTTAGGTTAGGTTAGGTTAGGTTAGGTTAGGTTAGGTTAGGTTAGGTTAGGTTAGGTTAGGTTAGGTTAGGTTAGGTTAGGTTAGGTTAGGTTAGGTTAGGTTAGGTTAGGTTAGGTTAGGTTAGGTTAGGTTAGGTTAGGTTAGGTTAGGTTAGGTTAGGTTAGGTTAGGTTAGGTTAGGTTAGGTTAGGTTAGGTTAGGTTAGGTTAGGTTAGGTTAGGTTAGGTTAGGTTAGGTTAGGTTAGGTTAGGTTAGGTTAGGTTAGGTTAGGTTAGGTTAGGTTAGGTTAGGTTAGGTTAGGTTAGGTTAGGTTAGGTTAGGTTAGGTTAGGTTAGGTTAGGTTAGGTTAGGTTAGGTTAGGTTAGGTTAGGTTAGGTTAGGTTAGGTTAGGTTAGGTTAGGTTAGGTTAGGTTAGGTTAGGTTAGGTTAGGTTAGGTTAGGTTAGGTTAGGTTAGGTTAGGTTAGGTTAGGTTAGGTTAGGTTAGGTTAGGTTAGGTTAGGTTAGGTTAGGTTAGGTTAGGTTAGGTTAGGTTAGGTTAGGTTAGGTTAGGTTAGGTTAGGTTAGGTTAGGTTAGGTTAGGTTAGGTTAGGTTAGGTTAGGTTAGGTTAGGTTAGGTTAGGTTAGGTTAGGTTAGGTTAGGTTAGGTTAGGTTAGGTTAGGTTAGGTTAGGTTAGGTTAGGTTAGGTTAGGTTAGGTTAGGTTAGGTTAGGTTAGGTTAGGTTAGGTTAGGTTAGGTTAGGTTAGGTTAGGTTAGGTTAGGTTAGGTTAGGTTAGGTTAGGTTAGGTTAGGTTAGGTTAGGTTAGGTTAGGTTAGGTTAGGTTAGGTTAGGTTAGGTTAGGTTAGGTTAGGTTAGGTTAGGTTAGGTTAGGTTAGGTTAGGTTAGGTTAGGTTAGGTTAGGTTAGGTTAGGTTAGGTTAGGTTAGGTTAGGTTAGGTTAGGTTAGGTTAGGTTAGGTTAGGTTAGGTTAGGTTAGGTTAGGTTAGGTTAGGTTAGGTTAGGTTAGGTTAGGTTAGGTTAGGTTAGGTTAGGTTAGGTTAGGTTAGGTTAGGTTAGGTTAGGTTAGGTTAGGTTAGGTTAGGTTAGGTTAGGTTAGGTTAGGTTAGGTTAGGTTAGGTTAGGTTAGGTTAGGTTAGGTTAGGTTAGGTTAGGTTAGGTTAGGTTAGGTTAGGTTAGGTTAGGTTAGGTTAGGTTAGGTTAGGTTAGGTTAGGTTAGGTTAGGTTAGGTTAGGTTAGGTTAGGTTAGGTTAGGTTAGGTTAGGTTAGGTTAGGTTAGGTTAGGTTAGGTTAGGTTAGGTTAGGTTAGGTTAGGTTAGGTTAGGTTAGGTTAGGTTAGGTTAGGTTAGGTTAGGTTAGGTTAGGTTAGGTTAGGTTAGGTTAGGTTAGGTTAGGTTAGGTTAGGTTAGGTTAGGTTAGGTTAGGTTAGGTTAGGTTAGGTTAGGTTAGGTTAGGTTAGGTTAGGTTAGGTTAGGTTAGGTTAGGTTAGGTTAGGTTAGGTTAGGTTAGGTTAGGTTAGGTTAGGTTAGGTTAGGTTAGGTTAGGTTAGGTTAGGTTAGGTTAGGTTAGGTTAGGTTAGGTTAGGTTAGGTTAGGTTAGGTTAGGTTAGGTTAGGTTAGGTTAGGTTAGGTTAGGTTAGGTTAGGTTAGGTTAGGTTAGGTTAGGTTAGGTTAGGTTAGGTTAGGTTAGGTTAGGTTAGGTTAGGTTAGGTTAGGTTAGGTTAGGTTAGGTTAGGTTAGGTTAGGTTAGGTTAGGTTAGGTTAGGTTAGGTTAGGTTAGGTTAGGTTAGGTTAGGTTAGGTTAGGTTAGGTTAGGTTAGGTTAGGTTAGGTTAGGTTAGGTTAGGTTAGGTTAGGTTAGGTTAGGTTAGGTTAGGTTAGGTTAGGTTAGGTTAGGTTAGGTTAGGTTAGGTTAGGTTAGGTTAGGTTAGGTTAGGTTAGGTTAGGTTAGGTTAGGTTAGGTTAGGTTAGGTTAGGTTAGGTTAGGTTAGGTTAGGTTAGGTTAGGTTAGGTTAGGTTAGGTTAGGTTAGGTTAGGTTAGGTTAGGTTAGGTTAGGTTAGGTTAGGTTAGGTTAGGTTAGGTTAGGTTAGGTTAGGTTAGGTTAGGTTAGGTTAGGTTAGGTTAGGTTAGGTTAGGTTAGGTTAGGTTAGGTTAGGTTAGGTTAGGTTAGGTTAGGTTAGGTTAGGTTAGGTTAGGTTAGGTTAGGTTAGGTTAGGTTAGGTTAGGTTAGGTTAGGTTAGGTTAGGTTAGGTTAGGTTAGGTTAGGTTAGGTTAGGTTAGGTTAGGTTAGGTTAGGTTAGGTTAGGTTAGGTTAGGTTAGGTTAGGTTAGGTTAGGTTAGGTTAGGTTAGGTTAGGTTAGGTTAGGTTAGGTTAGGTTAGGTTAGGTTAGGTTAGGTTAGGTTAGGTTAGGTTAGGTTAGGTTAGGTTAGGTTAGGTTAGGTTAGGTTAGGTTAGGTTAGGTTAGGTTAGGTTAGGTTAGGTTAGGTTAGGTTAGGTTAGGTTAGGTTAGGTTAGGTTAGGTTAGGTTAGGTTAGGTTAGGTTAGGTTAGGTTAGGTTAGGTTAGGTTAGGTTAGGTTAGGTTAGGTTAGGTTAGGTTAGGTTAGGTTAGGTTAGGTTAGGTTAGGTTAGGTTAGGTTAGGTTAGGTTAGGTTAGGTTAGGTTAGGTTAGGTTAGGTTAGGTTAGGTTAGGTTAGGTTAGGTTAGGTTAGGTTAGGTTAGGTTAGGTTAGGTTAGGTTAGGTTAGGTTAGGTTAGGTTAGGTTAGGTTAGGTTAGGTTAGGTTAGGTTAGGTTAGGTTAGGTTAGGTTAGGTTAGGTTAGGTTAGGTTAGGTTAGGTTAGGTTAGGTTAGGTTAGGTTAGGTTAGGTTAGGTTAGGTTAGGTTAGGTTAGGTTAGGTTAGGTTAGGTTAGGTTAGGTTAGGTTAGGTTAGGTTAGGTTAGGTTAGGTTAGGTTAGGTTAGGTTAGGTTAGGTTAGGTTAGGTTAGGTTAGGTTAGGTTAGGTTAGGTTAGGTTAGGTTAGGTTAGGTTAGGTTAGGTTAGGTTAGGTTAGGTTAGGTTAGGTTAGGTTAGGTTAGGTTAGGTTAGGTTAGGTTAGGTTAGGTTAGGTTAGGTTAGGTTAGGTTAGGTTAGGTTAGGTTAGGTTAGGTTAGGTTAGGTTAGGTTAGGTTAGGTTAGGTTAGGTTAGGTTAGGTTAGGTTAGGTTAGGTTAGGTTAGGTTAGGTTAGGTTAGGTTAGGTTAGGTTAGGTTAGGTTAGGTTAGGTTAGGTTAGGTTAGGTTAGGTTAGGTTAGGTTAGGTTAGGTTAGGTTAGGTTAGGTTAGGTTAGGTTAGGTTAGGTTAGGTTAGGTTAGGTTAGGTTAGGTTAGGTTAGGTTAGGTTAGGTTAGGTTAGGTTAGGTTAGGTTAGGTTAGGTTAGGTTAGGTTAGGTTAGGTTAGGTTAGGTTAGGTTAGGTTAGGTTAGGTTAGGTTAGGTTAGGTTAGGTTAGGTTAGGTTAGGTTAGGTTAGGTTAGGTTAGGTTAGGTTAGGTTAGGTTAGGTTAGGTTAGGTTAGGTTAGGTTAGGTTAGGTTAGGTTAGGTTAGGTTAGGTTAGGTTAGGTTAGGTTAGGTTAGGTTAGGTTAGGTTAGGTTAGGTTAGGTTAGGTTAGGTTAGGTTAGGTTAGGTTAGGTTAGGTTAGGTTAGGTTAGGTTAGGTTAGGTTAGGTTAGGTTAGGTTAGGTTAGGTTAGGTTAGGTTAGGTTAGGTTAGGTTAGGTTAGGTTAGGTTAGGTTAGGTTAGGTTAGGTTAGGTTAGGTTAGGTTAGGTTAGGTTAGGTTAGGTTAGGTTAGGTTAGGTTAGGTTAGGTTAGGTTAGGTTAGGTTAGGTTAGGTTAGGTTAGGTTAGGTTAGGTTAGGTTAGGTTAGGTTAGGTTAGGTTAGGTTAGGTTAGGTTAGGTTAGGTTAGGTTAGGTTAGGTTAGGTTAGGTTAGGTTAGGTTAGGTTAGGTTAGGTTAGGTTAGGTTAGGTTAGGTTAGGTTAGGTTAGGTTAGGTTAGGTTAGGTTAGGTTAGGTTAGGTTAGGTTAGGTTAGGTTAGGTTAGGTTAGGTTAGGTTAGGTTAGGTTAGGTTAGGTTAGGTTAGGTTAGGTTAGGTTAGGTTAGGTTAGGTTAGGTTAGGTTAGGTTAGGTTAGGTTAGGTTAGGTTAGGTTAGGTTAGGTTAGGTTAGGTTAGGTTAGGTTAGGTTAGGTTAGGTTAGGTTAGGTTAGGTTAGGTTAGGTTAGGTTAGGTTAGGTTAGGTTAGGTTAGGTTAGGTTAGGTTAGGTTAGGTTAGGTTAGGTTAGGTTAGGTTAGGTTAGGTTAGGTTAGGTTAGGTTAGGTTAGGTTAGGTTAGGTTAGGTTAGGTTAGGTTAGGTTAGGTTAGGTTAGGTTAGGTTAGGTTAGGTTAGGTTAGGTTAGGTTAGGTTAGGTTAGGTTAGGTTAGGTTAGGTTAGGTTAGGTTAGGTTAGGTTAGGTTAGGTTAGGTTAGGTTAGGTTAGGTTAGGTTAGGTTAGGTTAGGTTAGGTTAGGTTAGGTTAGGTTAGGTTAGGTTAGGTTAGGTTAGGTTAGGTTAGGTTAGGTTAGGTTAGGTTAGGTTAGGTTAGGTTAGGTTAGGTTAGGTTAGGTTAGGTTAGGTTAGGTTAGGTTAGGTTAGGTTAGGTTAGGTTAGGTTAGGTTAGGTTAGGTTAGGTTAGGTTAGGTTAGGTTAGGTTAGGTTAGGTTAGGTTAGGTTAGGTTAGGTTAGGTTAGGTTAGGTTAGGTTAGGTTAGGTTAGGTTAGGTTAGGTTAGGTTAGGTTAGGTTAGGTTAGGTTAGGTTAGGTTAGGTTAGGTTAGGTTAGGTTAGGTTAGGTTAGGTTAGGTTAGGTTAGGTTAGGTTAGGTTAGGTTAGGTTAGGTTAGGTTAGGTTAGGTTAGGTTAGGTTAGGTTAGGTTAGGTTAGGTTAGGTTAGGTTAGGTTAGGTTAGGTTAGGTTAGGTTAGGTTAGGTTAGGTTAGGTTAGGTTAGGTTAGGTTAGGTTAGGTTAGGTTAGGTTAGGTTAGGTTAGGTTAGGTTAGGTTAGGTTAGGTTAGGTTAGGTTAGGTTAGGTTAGGTTAGGTTAGGTTAGGTTAGGTTAGGTTAGGTTAGGTTAGGTTAGGTTAGGTTAGGTTAGGTTAGGTTAGGTTAGGTTAGGTTAGGTTAGGTTAGGTTAGGTTAGGTTAGGTTAGGTTAGGTTAGGTTAGGTTAGGTTAGGTTAGGTTAGGTTAGGTTAGGTTAGGTTAGGTTAGGTTAGGTTAGGTTAGGTTAGGTTAGGTTAGGTTAGGTTAGGTTAGGTTAGGTTAGGTTAGGTTAGGTTAGGTTAGGTTAGGTTAGGTTAGGTTAGGTAGGTTAGGTTAGGTTAGGTTAGGTTAGGTTAGGTTAGGTTAGGTTAGGTTAGGTTAGGTTAGGTTAGGTTAGGTTAGGTTAGGTTAGGTTAGGTTAGGTTAGGTTAGGTTAGGTTAGGTTAGGTTAGGTTAGGTTAGGTTAGGTTAGGTTAGGTTAGGTTAGGTTAGGTTAGGTTAGGTTAGGTTAGGTTAGGTTAGGTTAGGTTAGGTTAGGTTAGGTTAGGTTAGGTTAGGTTAGGTTAGGTTAGGTTAGGTTAGGTTAGGTTAGGTTAGGTTAGGTTAGGTTAGGTTAGGTTAGGTTAGGTTAGGTTAGGTTAGGTTAGGTTAGGTTAGGTTAGGTTAGGTTAGGTTAGGTTAGGTTAGGTTAGGTTAGGTTAGGTTAGGTTAGGTTAGGTTAGGTTAGGTTAGGTTAGGTTAGGTTAGGTTAGGTTAGGTTAGGTTAGGTTAGGTTAGGTTAGGTTAGGTTAGGTTAGGTTAGGTTAGGTTAGGTTAGGTTAGGTTAGGTTAGGTTAGGTTAGGTTAGGTTAGGTTAGGTTAGGTTAGGTTAGGTTAGGTTAGGTTAGGTTAGGTTAGGTTAGGTTAGGTTAGGTTAGGTTAGGTTAGGTTAGGTTAGGTTAGGTTAGGTTAGGTTAGGTTAGGTTAGGTTAGGTTAGGTTAGGTTAGGTTAGGTTAGGTTAGGTTAGGTTAGGTTAGGTTAGGTTAGGTTAGGTTAGGTTAGGTTAGGTTAGGTTAGGTTAGGTTAGGTTAGGTTAGGTTAGGTTAGGTTAGGTTAGGTTAGGTTAGGTTAGGTTAGGTTAGGTTAGGTTAGGTTAGGTTAGGTTAGGTTAGGTTAGGTTAGGTTAGGTTAGGTTAGGTTAGGTTAGGTTAGGTTAGGTTAGGTTAGGTTAGGTTAGGTTAGGTTAGGTTAGGTTAGGTTAGGTTAGGTTAGGTTAGGTTAGGTTAGGTTAGGTTAGGTTAGGTTAGGTTAGGTTAGGTTAGGTTAGGTTAGGTTAGGTTAGGTTAGGTTAGGTTAGGTTAGGTTAGGTTAGGTTAGGTTAGGTTAGGTTAGGTTAGGTTAGGTTAGGTTAGGTTAGGTTAGGTTAGGTTAGGTTAGGTTAGGTTAGGTTAGGTTAGGTTAGGTTAGGTTAGGTTAGGTTAGGTTAGGTTAGGTTAGGTTAGGTTAGGTAGGTTAGGTTAGGTTAGGTTAGGTTAGGTTAGGTTAGGTTAGGTTAGGTTAGGTTAGGTTAG